>VNKC01000492.1:0-10952 GCA_008042775.1 Drosophila pectinifera
TATAAATATATATAAATAATATAGATAAATGTTTTCTGAATTTTTTAGCTATTTGAAGTACCAAAGAATATAAATTCGTAAAAGTAATATATATAAAAGCTAATTCACATTGAAATTGTCACAAATAAATAATATAAATAAATGTTCTTTGCATTTTTTAGCTATTTTAAATACCAAAAAATATCTACATTAATATTAATAATATTATACATAAAAGTTAATACACCTTGAAATTGGTGATTATGTTTTGCAAGCATTAAATTTTAAGCTGCAAAGTAAAGTAAGTAAAGTTATTAGATAGCAGAGATGATTAATTGATGATTAATTAATTATCTCAAAATAACATTGAGTAACACAATAAATAATTACAAAATAATAAAGCTTATATAGTTATTTCTAAGTCCTAAAATATTTATTTATGTATTTTTCTGTTTAGTTCTAAAGAATAATTAATTAATTATCTCAAAATAACAATAAATAATTACTAAATAATAACGACTGGATAGTGACTGATTCTTTCAAGTCCTAAAATATTTATTTATTATTTATAAATTTATTTAATTTATATTTATTTATTATTTATGTATTTTTCTGTATAGTTGTAAAGGATAAAAAGGAGGAATCTTAATATATGCATTAAGAAGCTTCGAGACTTGATGATGTGCTCAGTATTTGCGTATATACATTATAATAATTCTAATTAATTAGTAAGTAGTAAACATCTATTCACCGATAACCTTAATGGTCACATCATACTTCTATTGTCCAGAGAAAGTCTCAAATAAGTTAAATTCGCCATAAAGTCACCTACTTAAAATATATAGTATTACTTAAAATATATTCCCTTATTCTTAATAAAGTCAAGTCTTCGTTTTAATGAATTTAAAGCGAAGCATGTGTTAATTACTCACTAAGCTGCCATTAGCCGCTACCTAAGTTGTACATATTTGGTAATACAAGTTCAGCTTTTTGTTGTGGCTTAAACTTTGTTGTGGTGTCTAATAAATTGGCGGCTATTTGTTTTTCTGCGTGTTGACGGAGAGACGGCGATAACTCAATAAGCCGAATCTGCATTTTGGATTTTGGATATTCGAGCGAAATGCGAGGGGAGCGGGGCGACCGAAGCGCAACTATCGAAAAATCCAAAAGGTTGCGCAGCCTCCCATGGAAACCCATCCCCCTGCGACCCACGGAGCCATCCGGAATCGGCGAAAGATGATGGAGCTGGAAGTGGAGATCTCGGAAGATGCGCAGACTAGTTTCGAGTTTCGAGTTTCGAGTCGCCGCTGCTGGCCCTTCTCTGGATATAAAGCAACGGTTGGGTCACTCGGTTCATCATTGATCGGTTGGACATCGAGGGCTCAAGCACGACCAACGTGAAGATGAATGTAAGGGCGGCGAAGCAAGGATTACTAGCTTAAGGATTAACCAGGATATACCAGATATATCAGTGATGAATACCCATATTTTTTTGTGTGACAAGTTGTGACCTTAACTCATTTGTTAATTAATTAACTTAAAGTTGGCAGTTGTGTGAGTTCAAAATGAAAACCGAATTTTTTTTTGTTTCGTTCTCGGTCAAGTTCTTTGGCGCCTTTATTGCGCTCACCCTTTGCGCGCTCTGTGGATTAACCCAAGCGGATATATCGCTCAAGCTCCGCCAGCAGCAGCAGCAGCAGCAGCAGCAGTTCCAGGAGAGCAACTATGCCAACTCCGGCTACCAGATCTTCGAGGTGCACAACCACTTTGCGGGCAAGGGTCCGGCCTACCTGCCGCCCCACGAGCAGCTCCAAGTCCATCAGCAGTCGGCCCAGGGCCACGATGACAGCCTGGCTGTGTCCTTCCTGAACTTCGCTGATGCTCCTGCTCCAGCTCCTGCTCCTGGTCCTGCTCATGGTCCTGCTCCTGCTCCTGCTCCTGCTCTTGGTCCCGCTCCTGCCACTTCTGCGGCGCCAGTTCCCGTGCCTTTCCCCTCCAACTATCAGCACGACTTCCAGCGCCAGGCTCCAGCCCCAGTTTCAGCTCCTGTTTCAAATCCAGCCTCGGTTCCTGCCCCAGCTCCAGTCTCCTCTTCGGTGGCTTATAGTGGCCAGGCCTACCTGCCACCCAATGTGCAGTCCCAGCCCCAAGTGGTGCAGCAACAGCAGCAATATCTGGCACCCACCGTCGCCCAGGAGGTGTCCCAGCCTGTTTCGAGTTACCAGGCTCCGGACTACCTTCCACCCACGGCCACGCCAGTCAGTTACCAACAGCAGCAGCAGAAGGTGTTCCAGGGTCCAAGTTACCTGCCACCAGTGAGCAGCACGGCCACCAGCAGCAGCAGCAGCTCGGCTTCTGTGCAGGCTGAGTACCAAGCTCCAGGATATCTGCCACCTCAGCAGCAGCAAGTGCAGCAGGTGCAGCAAGTGCAGCAAGTGCAGCAAGTGCAGCAAGTGCAGCAAGTGCAGCAAGTCCAGCAGGTGCAACAAGTCCAGCAAGTGCAGCAAGTGCAGCACATCCAGCAGCAGCAGCAACAGCAGCAAGTTGCCGTGCAGGAACAGGCGCAGGAGTACCAGGCTCCTGGCTATCTGCCGCCTGGCTACGACTACTCCAATCCCGACCAGCTGCCGCTCTCAGTAACCCAATCCCTGGCCCCGCAGCAGAGTGTTTCCGTCCAGAGTGAGGCCTCCGTGCAACAATCAACTGGCGAGTATCGTGCACCTGGCTACCTGCCACCTGGCTACGATGAGGCACCTCCTCAGGTCCAGACTCAGATCCAGGCCCAGCCCCAGATCACTTACCAGCAGCAGCAGGTTCAGCAGCCACAGATCCAGACTCAACCACAGATCCAGGTGCAGCCACAGATCCAGGTGCAGCCACAGATCCAGGTGCAGCAGCAATCCCAGCAGCTGGTGGCCCCCGTTGCCTTGCCCGATGGCTATGACTTCTTCAAGCCTGAGAACTCCGAGGCGGCCATCGCCGAGCTGCACAGTCTCCAGACGCAGACCAAGCTGCTCAAGCAGCAGCAGGAGCAACAGTTGCTCCTCCAACAGCAGCAGCAGCAGCAACATCACCATCACCATCACCATCACCAGGAGCAGCAGCAGCAGCAGCAGCAGCAGCAGCAGCACCATCACCATCACCAGGAGCAGCAGCAGCAACAGGTCATTGTCCAGTCCCAGTTGCAGGTGTCGCAGCAGCAGCAGGGAGCCGACATCGTCTATGGTCGTCCCAAGGCCCAGGCTCAGCCAGTGGCGCCTCAGCACTTCACGGCGCCTGGTTACCTGCCCCCGGCCACTGCTCCCGCTCCTGCCCCTCTGCCCGTGCCCGCACCCGTTCATGTTTCCATTCCAGCTCCTGCTCCCCTGCCTGCTCCGGCACCGGCTCCAGCTTCCGTTTCCGTTTCCAGCTCCTACCATCACCAGCAGCATCATCATCATCATCATCATCATCAGCAGCAGCAGCAGCAGCAATATAGAGCTTCCGGCTATCTGCCACCAACTGCTCAAGCTCCTGTCCATGTGGCAGCCCCTGCTCCAGTGCCCGTCCGTATTGCGGCTCCTGCTCCCGCTCCAGTTCGCGCTCCAGTTCCCGCTCCTGTTCATGTAGCAGCACCTGCTCCCGCTCCTGTCCATGTGGCAGCACCCGCTCCCGCTCCTGTTCGCATTGCAGCTCCCGCTCCCGCTCCCGTTCGCATTGCAGCTCCCGCACCCGCTCCTATTGCCCTGCCCGCTCCTGCGCCCACACAGGTGACCCACATCCACTCCCTGAGGAGCTACATGAACACCGTGCAGCCCTTCGCCCGCTATGCCCAGCCAGTGAGTGTCCGCCAGCAGCAGCAGCAGCAGCACCATCACCACATCCATCACCAGGTGCAGCAGCAGGTGCATCACCAGCACCACCAACGCCAGCAGCAGCAGCAGCAGGTGATCGAGGTGGCCCCCATGTACCGTGAGCAGTCCAAGCGTCCCCGCTTCTATGCCCCTGCCTTTGTGAGCAGCGCCGTGCCCCGCCAGCAGCCGCAGCAGCACCTGCACCATCACTACCACCGCGTGGTGCAGACTCAGAAGCTGCAGCCCATTCCCGTCTCCATACCGGCGCCGAGCCCAACGCTGAGCTTCAAGGCCCAGCAGTCGCTGCAGAAGTTCATGCCCAAGGATGTCCAGGTGGCGGTGAATGTGGCCATGGCGGCCACCGCCCCAGTGGCTGCTCCGGCCTCGCTGCGCGGCAGCTCCCGGGTGCGAACGGTTCAGATTGTGAAGCCCCATGCGACGAGCACCTTCAAGGTGCTGGAGACCCTGGACCAGGCCGGCGTCAAGACCATCAAGATCCTGGGCGCCAGCAATGAGCAGCCGCAGGGACGTCACCATGTGGTCAAGGTGGTGACCCAGAATGCCCACACCGGAGCCGAGAGCCATGTGCAAACGGTGAAGATCTACGATGACCAGGCGCCACTCCGACTCCAGCCGCAGCCACAGATTGGAGGCGCCTACCTGCCTCCGCCGCGTCCCAGATCCAGGATCGTCCGCCAGGCCAGCAAGCCGCTCCGCCTGTATCCCGTGGCCAGCCTGTGAAGGTCTTGAGGGATCGAGGGATCAGCTCCCAGCACTGATTAGTTGTTAATTTCATCATCGAGCGTTTCGCTAATTTTTTTGTTTTCTCGCTGCCTCATTTCGCATGCATTCCAATCGCAATCCACATACCGAATCCGCATCCAAGTCCCAAGATGAGTCCCCGGACGAATCCCCAGACGCTTCCCCCAATCGCAATCGAAATCAAATCATTTGCATGCAATATCAACAGGCGATTCGGATTGCTTACCTAATAAATACCTAATAATAAACTTACGTAAATATATGTAAATAATATGGTTTACTTAATGAGGAGACTGGAGACTGGACTGGGACTGGGACTGGGGCATCTCTCACCGCAGACCTTGAACTTTTTATGACCAAAATGCGTACAAGTGATTCATTCTTAGTCAAGAGGTATCATCATGAATCTGTTATGATCTATAAGAGATAGTATAGTACGGGGGCATTGTTTCCTTTTATTTGATAATATATAACAAAGGTATTTGTGTGTTTGTTGTGATAAATATATTACAAAATTAGCCCGCGGGTTGCAAGCCAATTTAAAAGCCATTCAAAGATACCCCAGAGTAGGCCATATATTTTAATTTGAAAAACTGAATAGCTAATGACAGTCGCCGAGATGTCTCTGCTCCGCGATTAGCCATCCCGGAGGCGTGTCTTTCCCGGCTCACACTCTCACTCTCGTCGTGACCTTCGTGGTTTTTGAGACTTTGGGTTTCTTGGGGCCTTTGGCAGATTTCTATTTACTTTGCTTCCGCTCTGAGTAATAAAGAAAGAGGCAGCGCCTCGCCTAGTGAAAGACCAGACCGGATTTCGGGGGCCTACACCGTAAGAAATTGAATGGAAACAAAGCTAGCTTCAGTTTTTATTTCCCCTGAAAAAGGGGAAACATCTTTACTGAAGTGTGGTTGAGTGTGTTCCTTGGTTATTAATTCTGCTGATAGTGTGTGTCTGTGGGATGTTATGGTGTGTGAATTAAGTTTAAGTTTAATTACATATATATATAATAGAATAAAATATATTATAGAAGCACAATTGAGCAGAATATGTTTTAATGAAAACTTGAAAGTCAGAAGCAAGCGTATCCTTTGAACTAGGTGGCAGCTCTGGGCGGTCGAAACAGGACGGCAGCTCGGCTGTCAGTTAGAACGGAAGTGTCCTCTCTCTGTATTATTTCCGGCAGCTCGGCTGTCAGTTAGAAAGGAAGTTTCCGCTCTCTGTTACTATTTCCGATCTTTGTAAATGTCAGTTAGTCCTGCCAAAGCCATTACTTTTTTATGGGAAATCCTTACATAGATATCTATCCCTTAAAAATAAAACCAAGAGTAATACATGAACCTTATTTTAAAAATAAATCAAACCAGGTATATTCAAAAAGGGAATTACTTTGCTATGATTTAATTCACAATTTTCTGGCTACACAAAAAACAAGTTATATAAAAAAAACTCTAAAACCAAAGCCCCACTTAGTGCTGCAGTATTTCGCCAAGTGTACACCGCTTGAGTGCATCCAAAGCGGCCACGCTGCCTTTTGAATTGATGAATATCCACTGTTTGGACATATAATGATGACATAATCCCCGACTGAATGCTGAATGCAGCTATGTCCCCAAACCCACTCTAATTTTTATTGAATCTCCGCACCTGACAAAGGTCGACCTCGCACATTGGGAAAGTATCTCTCACTGGCTCCGGGGGCTACCCCTTCGTCCGCTCGATGAACTGCAGCCAGATGCCGCCCTTGTGGACGCCCACGAAGATCTGCGGATCCATCTCGATGCCCGGCAAGGTGCGCGGGCTGACCAGCACCTGGAAGCGCTGCACGATGGCCGCCAGCGCGGCCTTGGCCATTCCCTGGCCCAGCCGCATGCCGACGCACTGCCTCGGCCCGTTGCCGAAGCCCAGGAACACGCCCTGCTGCCGGAAGTGCTTCAGGCCGCCGTCCATGAAGCGCTCCGGCCGGAATACCTGCGGCTCCGGATAGTAGTCCGGATCGTGGTGCAGGGCATAGACGGGAATCATCATCGCGTCGCCGGGTCGCACCTTCAGGGGCTGGGCATGATGCCTGCCCCGCAGCTCGTACTCCCGGGTGCAGGTCTTCGAGGACCAGACGGCGGCCGGATAGATCCGCATGCTCTCTGCAGGAAGGGGTTGAGTCAGCAGCTTGGGCAGGGACTTGGGTTCGGCTCACCGTCTAAGCAGGCGCCCAGGTAGGGCAGGTCGATGAGGGCGTCCATGTCGGGCAGCTGTCCGCCGGGACTCGCCTGTTGCAGTTCCTCGAACAGGCGCTGCTGGCACTCGGGATACCGGCCAAGCTAAAGGATAATAATTGGACTCAGGAGCAGGGAAGGAATGGATCATCTGCTCACCAGCAGCAGACAGTGGGCGATGCTGACGGAAGTGGTGTCCAGGCCGTCGAACATGAAGGTCATGGCGTGGGAGGCCATGTCCTCCTCGGTCAGGCTGTACTCCCGCTCCAGCTCCAGCAGGTGATTGATGAAGTCATTCCGCTCCTGGTGCTGGGCTCGACGCAGACGCAGTGCCTCGCTGATCATGCCGCTGAAGAAGCGGTCGAAGGAGCGCGGGAAGACCTTGGGGCGCAGGCGGCGAGGGAGATTGGGGAACAGGCCGCAGACGGCGCCGGCAATGGCCAGGCCCTGGTTATCGGCGGACATGTCCTGGCTCTTCTGGGTCACCGGCAGCGGATTGTCGGTGAAGGTGCGCGCCTGCAGACCCAGGACGCAGTCGAACAGGGACTCGCCCGTGAAGCGCATGCCGAGCTGTAAGCAGAAATTATTAATTGTTAGGAACTGATGAGGATTGGGAGGTTCAGTCTAGCGATAGCCACATCTACTGCGTTCAGGTCCTGGCCCTTGGGCGCCTTCAGCGAGATGAAGTCGCTGAGGTCCAGGCAGACGCGCTGCATGATGGCGTGGGTGGTGCGGATCCGTCCATTGGTCATCAGTTTGGAGAAGATCGCTCGCTGGCGGCGCCACTCGTCGCCCTCGAGCACAAAGGGATTGAGGGCTATCAGCCGGTCCTTGCCCGTGTCCACCATCTGGGCGGCGTCGTTATCCTCGAAGTGGTGGAAGGCGCTGACAAAGATCTCGTAGACGAGCCGCGGCTCCAGGACGAGCAGCTTCGGCGCCCGCAGCAGGTAGCAGCCCACATAGCTCTCCGTCTCCCGGTATTTCCTGCAATTATATATGCCAGGTCAGGATCGGTGTTGGATTTGGATTAAGATTTAAGGTCGCACATGTAGAGATCGAGTATGTCCTTGGTGAAGTGCCGCCGTCGCCAGATGATGTTGGGAAAGGAGCCAAAGAGGGGAAGGGGACGCGGCTCCACAACGCCCCGCCGGCGCCAGTGTCCGAAGGGTGAGACCAGGAAGCCATAGAGCAGCCCCAGCAGAGTAGCGATCCCCAACAGCAGCGATCCAAACATGACGGTGTCACGAGCGGAACTGAGTGGGCGAATCCAATCGAAACCAAGTCCGGAACCGAGGCACCGAGGCTCCCACGGGGTGGCAAGTGGAACGGGCCTGGGTTCGCGTGTCTCTGTCTCTGGCATGATGGGGCACGGGGCCCATTATCGAATTAACTGCCAGCTTAGGCAACGAGCTCAACGAGATGGTGTCCCAACTATGGGATACCAACTATTGGTATCCTTTACGAAGTGTAAGCAATCAGAAGAGACACAGATAAGGACTTAATATAGAATATGTCCAAAGATTAATGCCAAAGTAAACTTACTAGTGCCAGTTCAAGTGATATAATATTCATTCTCACCCCGAGGGAATAATGACAGCTTCCGTCTGAGATCCAAAAAAACAGAGAGAACAATGCGGGTATTCCGATTCCCAGACAGACGACTCAAAAATGACTAAGTCACTGCACATATCAACCCCAAACTCTACAATCAAGGGGTATTTTTAGTGAATTACGAAACTGCAAAGGCCAGAGGTCAACGGATCAGTTGGTGACAGCTCCGCCCGATCACCTGGCAGCCCGGAGAGAGGTGGAGCTCCAAAGCCAGCAGACAATGGGACACTTAATTCAACATATATTACTATATTTACTTACTATATTTTTCCACAAATATTTATTGGAGGGGACCGGAGATAAGTCCACAAGCAACTCAGGTGGGATACCTAATCCTTTCCATAAGTCGCCATGGCTAATTGTCATCTTTTAGGTGACTTAAACTAAAGTGAAGGGATCTCTGTGTGCTGGCTTCCAATCCGATCCACTGACCCGATCAATCAACTGGAAGATCGAGACTATGTCGTGGGATTTGTGCAGTAGTCAGCTCCATAAATCACCAGTGGGTCGTACTATGTATGATGGATGATGTCGTATGCCCGAAAAGCTCCATAAACAGCCTGGTTATGCAACCAAAAGGTTAATTTTCTCTTTGAAAATAAAGCAAACTAATCACTAACTAACTGGGTATGTAACATATTATAAATAAATAATAATCATTATAATGAATGAATCCTTCTGATTGCAACCAAATAGGTGTTATAAGTGACAATTTTCTACGACATTTTCCCCAAGTGTAGCTCCAGTTCCCGCTGCGTTGGTGGTGACATGGGGATTGTGTTGGGGAACCAGACGAGTCTCAGGAAAGGGAGGCGCATCCAATTGATTTGACCTCGTCAAAGTAGCCATGAAACCGTAGTAAGGCGGAAAGGTCTTGGAGAGTTTCCCCGAGAGTGATAATATAACACAATTCTAATATAAATATCTATGGGGAAATTACACAAATTTATCACATAATTATCTAACAAACATCTAGAAAAATACCCTAGGGAGAATGCTCAACAAAGAGAGATCCTCAGGAAACAGAGAGATTCTGGATGGCTATTAACCCTAGATAGACTTCTACCAAGGCCTTCTTACAAGCATATTATGGCCAAAAATGGAATGACAGCCAAATGCCGTATACTGTCCGATTCGCCGTTAAATTCTTAATTATTTAGAGATTAAATATGGGAAAAAACAAAGAAAAAAAATTTATGTCGATTTTTTGAAAAAATGATAAGGGGTTACATCATTAAAATTGTCAAAAATTGACAAAAAATTTGTTGTTGTTAATTCCTAAATTTGAAATGCAGATTAATTAACCACATAATAACTAACATAGAAATGCTTTCCGCACTGAAATTAAAGCTGTTTTGGCTGAGTTATGAATATTTTAAGCTATGAGTTGTCCCAAAAATTAGGACATAAAAAACCGATTTTAAGACCCAAAAATACACCATATTTTGGCCAAAAATGGAATGACAGCCAAATGCCGTATACTGTCCGATTCGCCGTTAAATTCCTTTAAGCCACCAGAGCTCCATGAAGAGCTGTGGTTAAGTTTGGAACGTTGCAGCTTTTCGATTTCATCGCCTGGGGTCGCCACTGCATAGGTAAGAACTATGTCTGATAGATGTCGTGGTAAACTGCCATGTATAAAAAAGGAACCTTTAAGCCACCAGAGCTCCATGAAGAGCTGTGGTTAAGTTTGGAACGTTGCAGCTTTTCGATTTCATCGCCTGGGGTCGCCACTGCATAGGTAAGAACTATGTCTGATAGATGTCGTGGTAAGCCGCCACGTATAAAACATTTGTTAAGTTGTTTATCATTTTTTATTATTATTATTATTATCATTATGTTGGCTGGCATTTGGCTGTCATTCCATATTTGGCCAAAATATGCTCTCCAGAAGACCTCCGGTATGCGGATATTTGGATCCTTAAATCGGCATTTTTATATCGTAATAGTTGTTTAATTACATATATATCTAATTAAATAGTTTAAAATAGTAAACAAAAATTAATATATTGGCATACTTGCATACACACATGCATGCACGGAGCACAAATAATTAATTTTCAAGCTAACTGCAATTAACGTAACGTTAACATAACGTTAACGTAACGACCAATGCTGCCCGTGTCGATAGTCGATAGACCGTACGTACAATCGCCCAGCTTCCATCGCTAGACAGCTGAGAAGTAAAACACAAGCCAACGAAATACGCGTTAAAAGCAGTTTTTGTTTTTCATATTTTGCGAGTTTTAATTTGTTTCGAGAGAAAAGCACACATCAAAGATGACAACAGCAGCGCGTCCCACCTTTGACCCCGCCCGCGGTGGCTCCGGACGCGGCGAAAAAGACCTCAGCGCCTTGAGCAAACAGTACTCCAGCCGTGACTTGCCAGCCCTCACCAAACTGAAATACAGGTACGTAGCCATAAAATGCAACTTCCCAGAGAGCTCGCGTCTTAATGTATATGTTTTATATATATGTTATGTATTATTCAGGGAGACGGGCCAGGGCACCAGCGAGGAGATTCGCAGCCGCGATTTCCGCAAGGAGCTGGAGGAGC
>VNKC01000493.1:0-16983 GCA_008042775.1 Drosophila pectinifera
ATGTCATCATTTTTGGGACAACGCAAGGTTAAAAATATTCATAACAAAGTCAAATCAGCCTCAAATTCAATTCGGAAAGCAGTTCTGTGTTAGTTTTTATTAGGTTAATTAATCTGCATATTGAGTTTAGAGATCAGGAAAAATAAATTTTTGGCCAATTTTTGACAATTTTAATGATATAACCCCTTATCATTTTTTCAAAAATTGACTAATTTTTTCAAGTATTTTATTGCTTAATAATTAAGCTTTTAATGGTGAATCGAACCATATACGGCATTTTGCTTAAGTTCCATTTTTGGCCAAAATATGCTGTTCAGAAGACCTCAGGTTTACGCATTTTTGAGTCCTTATATGGGGGTTTTTATGTCCTAATTTTAACCTCTTATCAAATTTTGAAAAATTGAGGAAATTTTTTTTTCTGATTTTGTTCTTGAATTAATTGTTAAATAATAAAGCTTTTAACGGTGAATCGGAATATGAACGGCATTTGGCGAATATTTAATTATTGGCCAGACAATGCTCTCCCGAAGACCTGCATTTTTTGGTCGTTAAATATTAGTTTTATCCCCTAAGTTTTTTGGAAAAAACTGAGTTAAAAATAACCATAATTAAGCCAAAACAGTCCTAAACACTCACATTATTTACAACGATATTTTCTTGGGTATTTAATACGAATAATGTAATGAAAAAAAACTCAATATAAATGTGGTTCAGTCGCTAGTCGGTTTTAAAGTTTATTAAGTCCTGTACTTTGTATACTGTAATGTATTTATATATTTTGTCTCTTTAAATATGTATTTATTACATCTGGAATGGAAAAGAAATCCAAAAAACATTGAGGAAAAAACGCACAAAATTGTTCTTCATAACGCGGCTTTATTGTAATGTCAATAAATATTTATAACTTTCTAAGCACATGGATGTCTACTTATATATTGCTTATGTAACGACTTTTAACTAATAGATTTTAAGCTAACGTCTTAACCGAATTGCATTAGCCTTTTAATGCGTATTAAGCCTAGGAAAATGCGATCTATTGCACTCTGGGCGAGAGTGAGAGTCGAGGGAAAGAGAGGGTCTAAAACCGAAAGTACAAAATAAACATTAAATCAAAAATGTAAAGATACACTCGCATGTACTTAGGTTCTTCTTTATTATTCACACAATCATAGGCGTCATCTAATTTCTTACTTATATTATGCTAGGTTCGGTGACTCGTGAGTAATAAAAATAGTTGACATTTTTCAAGGGTTGTTCAAGTACTCGAAAGAAGCCAAGTTTAGTGAGTTATTCGAGACAACGATTGCGAACTTATAAATAAATATCCAAGTAAATTACACATTTAAATTAATTGAGGTAGAAAATTACTAAAGTAACACATATGTTGTTGGTTAATATAAGGCAAGTGGTAGCGACTCTTGTAGAGTCTGTCTGTGCTCATCTTCGATTGAAGCTAACCATAAACCTAGGACAACTGAGGCTCGAACTAAATACATACAGGAAACGCTTAGTTACATCTATCTATGTCTTGCTTGCAGTGCTGCCACATAAACTAACTAACCCTATTTTATTCAATGTATATATGTATATAGGATCCGCATAAACGGGGATCCAGCTTCGAGTGCTAGCGACCACCGAATGCTGAGTATGCTGAGGTATTCAATTCTGACAAATAAGTACAGGCATTCATACAAATGTATCTTTAAGTGAGTGTGTAAATACGTATACCGAGTGTGCACTGTATACCGTATAGTAAAGTTATTATGTTGTATAAATAATCAATTTCTGTCTTGCTGATCGCCTATGGGGCGGGCAGATCCTAAAACTAAGGGCAGATGTCTGCTCTTCAAAGATTGGCATGATTCCTGGAGATGGGCTACAACAGGGCCAGTCACAACTCGTATTGGGAAGTATCGGGGTTCGTTTCAGGGTTTTAGGGTTTCAGGGTTTCAACTCTGCTGTCGCCGGCTGAGGTAGTTCGGTTGAGTGGTTCGGATTTGACCGCGAGTGAGTGTGTGTGTGTGTTTCTCCTGAGATATGGTAAGCACTTTGAATCGATCGACGGAGTGGCAAGACTTGGAACTGGAAGGCTGTGGCATCCATGGCACATCTGAATTATCTGCTGTCGCCTCGTTTGGTACAATACTAACATATGTAAGTGTTAAATGCGACGGATCGTTTGGGGGCTACTACTGCTGCTGCTTCTGGTCTAACATCAATATATTGATACGTCGGGTATTTACAGGCCTCGCTTTCAATGTGAAATCTAACTTACGACTCTATTATAGTATAGACACTACCATTACGTTTAATGCTCATGCGGGATGGGTTGTCTGGGGCTGTCGCTCCTAGCTCTTCTTCCTCTCGGCGACTTGTATACACAGCAGGTACTTGTGTATATATAAATATATATAGTATAGGGACATATATGTATATATATGCACCATATCGGTATATCGGTATATCGGTATAGGTAGGTAGTTTAAAAAGCACAACATAGAATTCTACTAGGCCAGCTCTGGCAGCGGCACAAATATATGATTTAGTCCTATTTTTAGTACACTATCGTATTGTATCGTATCGTACACATAAACTGGTATACATGTGGATAAGGCTACTCGTTACATATGTTCCATGGGTAATCGGTATACAACTGTTGTGCTCGTGTTTGTGTTTGTGTTCGTTTGTGTTCATATTAGTCGTGGTTTCCTCCCTGCTGCAATTCCTCGCCGCTCCTCCTATGTGTTGTGCACGCCCTCGTCCTCCGAGTAGTTGTCCTCGGCATCGGAGTTGGCCACTTCATGGTTGCTGCCCGACTGGTTGTTGTCCAGACCCAGGTCCATCGGCTCCGACCCGTCGCGCCTCATGTCGCCGTCGTGATCCGCCACCTCCTCGTGCCCCTGCATCCGTCCCGCCGAGTTGAGGGCCAGCGGTCCGTGGCCGTGCGGCGAGAGGCTACCGGGTCCCTGGTCGTGCCGCATTATCGGCTCAATGGTCAGTCCGGGTCCGCCCTGGCCGAAGGCCGGATTCCCGGCGGCCAGCTTGCTCAGGTCAAACTGTCCGGGCAGCAGGCCTGGCGGCAGGCTGTCCAGGCTGTGTCCCATCGCATTCAGCTGGGCCATCTTGGCGCGCAACGCGGCGGCGGCTGCCTGCTCCTGGGACATGCCCATGCCTGGAATCAAGCAGAGAGGAACTTTATTATTTACTGGCTAAATATAAAATTAGAATTAAAGAAAGCTACTGAATGAACCAAAGAGCGAGTGAATGATTGAGTAAATAAAGGAGAAAGTAAGTAACTGAATGAACAAGAGAGCAAGTGAGCTGGAACCGAGCAGAGAGGAAGTTTATTATTTACTGGATAAATATATAATTAGAATTAAAGAAAGCTACTGAATGAACCAAAGAGCGAGTGAGTGATTGAAAAAAAGAAGGAGCAAGTGAGTAACTGAATGAACAAGAGAGCAAGTAAGCTGGAATCGAGCAGAGAGGAAGTTTATTATTTACTGGATAAATATAGAATTAGAAATAAAGAAAGCTACTGAATGAACCAAAGCGCGAGTGAGTGAATGAGTATATAAAGGAGCAAGTGAGTAACTGAATGAACAAGAGAGCAAGTGATCTAGTAAATGAACAAGTGAGAAACTAAGAAAGAGTGAACACTTATTTCATTAAGGAAATACTACAGTTTTCTCAAAATACTGAGTTAACTAGGCAAAAAAACACCTCATTTTGGACTCACCGAATGTGTTCTCCGTGATAAACTGCAGATAGGTGTCCAGCAGGGACTGACCGGCTGCATTGCTGCTGGGGAGCTGCACACCCAGGTCCTTGGGCTGGCCGAGAGCAGCTGCCGTGGCCGCCGCTGCAGCCGCCTCGTTCCGCATCCTGGCGTGACCGAAGTTGCTCAGCAGACTCTCGTGGTAGCGACTCAGGTCGCTGGTGCTGCCCATGCCATAGAGACCGTTACCGGTGGTCAGGTCCTCGGGATCCTCATCGGAATCCTCGGCATCATCCAGTGGTCCACCGCTGGCGTTGCTTAAATCCAACTTGGCCTGGCCGCTGCCGCCGCCACCACCGCCGCCGCTGCTGCCACTGCCGCCGGTGGGCGAGGCCCTGGCCCTCAGCTCGGCCGGGGAGATCTTCACGCCGGCCTTGGCCAGCAGGCGAGAGGCGAGGTCGGGATCGAAGGCACTGGGCATGGGCAGCACGGGCAGGTCCTTGGTGGAGATGCCGCGGTGCTGGCGCGACATGTGCGAGTGCAAGGAGTTGCGGGACTTGGCCACAGTGCCGCAGAGGACGCACCGGTAGCCGGGACAGACCGTGTGCTTGTCCTCTAAGTGGGTGCGCAGTGTGTGGGCCGAGCGGTAGATCTTGCCGCACTTGGGGCAGGGCCGGGGATCGGTGGCGCGCACCCTCATCTCCAGGGAGCGACGGGAAACTGTAAGATACAAGGGGAGACTCATTAGTTTGGGTTGGATCTAATGGACGGGAGAGATGGACCAATAAAAAGCCAGCTAAAGTCTTCGTTTGCTCTTTATTGTTCTCCAAAATAGATTTGCCGCCTCCGAACACAGATTCTTCTAGGCAACGCAGATACAAGATACTCGTACTAGATACATTTGGTTTGCCCTCAAACAATTTCGCAAACTAAAATGGCATACAAACGGTTGTGTACACTCGCATGTACTTATGGCTGCTTGGTTTCTCTTTTAGGCTTTTATAAACTACAATTGTAAAATTGTCCGCATCGAAATAGAATTTATATTTAGTCGAAAATCGTATCTCGATCGAACCCTCTTCTTTTCCATTCTTTTTTAGCAATTTTTGCTGGAGTTTCGGTTTTAGTTTTAGTGTTTTTTTGATTAACATTATAGGAACCTTTTTACGTATGTCTGCTCTTGGAGTGTTATGCCGCCAATTAAATCGAATTACAGTTTAGTTAAAAAAAGTTGAATCAACAGAATATCTCATCGATTTTTGAACTTTTCTCTAATACAAATCGACTTTAGTTTTATGCTCGCATTTCCTTTCAATGCTCAACTTTAGTTAAGTTTCTTTCGGTTTTATTTTTAGTTTTTATTTGTAATTATCTTTCCGTTTTAGTTTTAGTTTTGGTTTTGGTTTGGCTAAAAATATATTACGCAGGCACATTCTATTTTGTTTCAGTATCAATATTCATAATAGCTACTTTATATATTTCTATATATCATGTTTCTTTGTTTGCTCGTTTTCAGCTCATTATCTACATAGTTATCTCACCCTCTATGGCTTAATCGTACGTATTTCGCTTATGTAACTCTATGAATTAATGTTATTATACTTCTTGTGTGTGTATTTCTTTGGGTTTGTTTGCTGTTTATTTTAATACTGCACATGCTTTACTGGAGCCGAGTCTCCTACACAGATTCCTCCTATCTCTGCCTCTGTCTCAGCTAACGTAAAGGAATTCAAAGTTTGAGATTTACCTCTGCCTTAGGTGTCTGCGTTTGTAATATAGTTTATCGCATATAGGAACGTAATAATTGCAGGGGTCCTCTAACCCAAAGCGTTCATCTAGCGCCGCCAGTTCAGAAGCTTCTCGGAAATCTATTTGGTTTCTCAGGTGCCTCTACCTTACTAATATTTCTTCGACATGGAATTAATACCCTCAATGCATATAAGGTAGAATTGAAATAAAAGAAAAGTATACTCAGCACATTGCATTGCAAATGAATCTTCTACAAATGAATAACCAAAATGAACACTGAATGAATCATCTGTGAATGAATACACATGAATGAATTCTCAATGATTCTATTGCAAATGAACATACAAATAAACTCTCAATTCAGTTTATGCAAATGAACACTTAATGAATATTCTGAAACTGAGTTGTATAGATCTTCTGCAAATGAATATAGAAAATGAACTCTCAATGAATCCTAGTAAGAATTTCCTAAGCCGAAAACAGAAATCCTAATGAACCCTCTCAATGACTGAAACCTTTTTATAATCCGAAAAAAAACTAAAGCTAGAAGCCTTCGATGACTGACTGGCGGGCAGGAAGTGTTTGCAGTAGTTGGCTTACAAGGACCTCTCTCGTGCGCTTACAGTTACAGTTAGTTATAGTGGACTCCGACTTGGACTTGGACTACTTTTGGCTATCTACGATAGATGCGAGTGTCTCGAGACTGGTGTGTGTTTTTTTTTCGGCTCGATTGCGAGTTAGATTCGATTTATTGTCGCCATTGACTGACTGAGAAGCAGCAACCTAGAAAGCTTTTAGCGGGACTACCCGGAGTGGCATTGGCTCGCAGCCTCGCAGTTTCATTTGAAGTCCGGTCCGCCGGCAAAAGGACCTCCCGAGGAGCGCATGGCCTTCATCTTGGCCCACTGCAGCGTGTGCTTGATCCGCATGTGGTTCCGCACGGAGTTCGGATGCGCGAACCGCCGGCCGCACTCGATCACCGGACAGACGGGACTGTCGCGCGGATAGTGGCGGTCCAGGTGCTGCCGGAAGACCCGCTGCTCCAGCGGCGTCTCGCACAGCGGGCAGGGCAGCATGTAGTTGCTGCTGCCGGCTCCGGCCGCAGCTCCGCCAGCTCCGTTTCCGCTCGTTCCCCCGGGAGCAGCACTTCCGGGACCCGGTCCGGGCACGGGTCCTGCCACCTGGCCTGGTCCAGCGTTATTCCCCGGACTGACGGACGCCGCTGTGGCATTCGCTGCCGCCGCTGCTATGGTGTTCTGAAAGAGCTCCGGAAAATCTCGGGACCGGCTCAGGGCTATGGTCCTGGCCATGAACAGGTTGGCCGTCAGCTGTTGCTGGTGTGAGACGGACACCGACTGCTGGAGCTCGTCTAGATATTGCTGCTGCTGCTGGTGTTGCTGGTGCTGCTGGTGCTGCTGCTGCTGGTGTTGCTGCTGGTGCTGATGCTGGTGCTGCTCCTGCTTCATGAGCAGCGTCTGGTAGAGCGTGGACTCACTGTCCTGGCGCGTTCGCTTCATGGTCAGGGATATGGCCGAGGAGGCCGACGAGGAGTGGTCGTCATCCTGCGGGATGTTGTTGCTGCCGGCGCCCCCACTGCAGTCCATCTCCTGCTCCTCCTCGCTGTCGTTCCAGGAGCGGGCCGAGGGCGTCGGCGAGGAGTTGGCCGACCGATTCTTCTTGCTGTTATTATTGTTGTTATTGTTGTTGTTGTTGTTGTGGTTGACGCGATGCTGATGGTGAGGATGGTGGTGCTGGTGGCGGGGATGCGGCTGGTGGTGGTGGTGCGGCTGATGGTGGCTGCGGCGCTGCTCCAGCAACTGGCGCTGCTGCTGGTGCTGCTGCTGCTGCATCAGCTTGGCCAGCTTGCTGGCCGAGGGGCGCCGGTCCGCGGCATGGGCCTGATGGGGCTGGCGCTGCTCCTCCTCCGCGGCCTCCGGCTCGATGACCTCCTGCTTGATGCCGCTCTTGGCGCTCAGGAATGTGCCTGGGGTCCAGCCGTTTCGAGTTTCGAGTGGCGAGTGGCGAGGAGAGAACGGGAGGAAGTCAATGGGAAATCGAGAATCAGTAGCTAAATAATCAGTTTTCTATTTTGGTTCATTCAGCGGCTTCAATTTTGATGTTCAGTGTTCTTTTTTTCAGTGTGTGTGTTTTAATTTTTTGTAAAATCCTTTGTAAGCAGCAGCAACAACAACAACCAGAGCAGAACTGATTTATCAGGAATTTTTACCAAGTCCAGGTTTAAGTATATTTATGGCCAATTTTTCGGGTTTTTTTTGAAGGGTTTTTGTTGCTCAGTTCTAGCAGTTAGGATATTGCTTCAACTACTCCTTGAATCGAACACACACACACGAGATTTCGGCATTTTTTGGTAACACTTTCAGGGTTTTTGTTTAGCCAATTGCACATATAATATATCATATTCATATCAGATATATAGAG
Organism: Drosophila pectinifera; assembly: GCA_008042775.1. Classification (NCBI taxonomy): domain Eukaryota; kingdom Metazoa; phylum Arthropoda; class Insecta; order Diptera; family Drosophilidae; genus Drosophila; species Drosophila pectinifera. The sequence continues at coordinate 7,907 of VNKC01000493.1, forward strand.
TTTTGGTAAGACTATAGCTAGGTTTCTACATAAATGAGTCTTAAGCTTAACAGGCAGGCAGGCAAAATAAATACAGATCATCAAGTTATATTACAAGAAGTGCAGGCAATGTATAAACTAAAAATATAAATATTATTACCAATAACTTACGCGGTTAATGCAGTGAAACTCACTAGAAATATGATATAATAATATATACTAAATTATTACCCTTTTTATATTAAATTCCATGTTTAAATTATGGCTTAGACTTTCCAGCCAAGCACTCCTAAGACCGAGACGCACTAGATCGGGGTTGGGGTTGGAGAAGGCAGTTAGGAAAGGGTGAAGAGCCATATCGCGTGCCAGGGAACCATTGTGAGATTGGACAGAGGCGTAGGACTCTATATATGCGAGCTGCGATTGTGCATATAGAAGGTGTATATATCCGATCCGAGTGGCGTGCAGGAACACACCTGGCCCCGTACCCGATACAGATATATCTTTTGCATTCCGCCCGCTCCCATTTGCAGCGCCATTACCATTCCATTTCCACATCCACTCTGCCGCTCGGGGCTTCGTTTCAATATTCGATAATAATAAATATTGAAAAATAAAACGCAATTTAATGCCTACGAAATTGCCAAGGCCCATGCCCAAATATTGAGTCATTTCTGGGATGGCCAGGGACTGTGGACTGAATCTGGTGGGTGCAGGAGGTCATGACGCAAGGCGACCCCAAAAAAAACTAAGAACTGAAATCAAATTAAACAATTTAGTTCTGCCTTTGTGCGTGACAGCTCAAGGGAGAAGGCAAACAATCCGGCTGCATGAATATATCAACTGGAGAATACAATAAAATCCAATCGAATAAAATGCACAAAATGCACAAATACCATATGCAGACCGACCTATAGCCGGCTCTGTCTGGCCTATAGCCGGAGCCTGGCCTGTTACATGGCTTAGATGCACATGAAACATGCATGGCCGCATCGCAGTTTTCTTCAGTGAGCATCCCGATTGGCCAAGTGCAGTCCAGGACGGAGCCGGGCAGGACGGGCTGGAAGGAACCCGGCCAGGCCAGGACTGCTGCCGATCGCCTTTGACCAGCCAAGCAGATTGCGAATTTGTCACATTTGAGGAAACCGAACGAGGCGAGAGTGTGTGTGCGAGAGGAGGTCCTGCCTGCGAATGGCAGGCACAAGGACATAGACCCAGGACCCGACGAGGACATTGTGTGGCTCCGGCTCAAATCAGGCATAAGATTTACACATCCTTCCGCCCCTCTCTCAGTCCTGGTACAGGTGCATTTTTCGTGAAGGATGCGTTTTGGACAGGAATTAACCCCCCAGAGGAGGGGCCCTTCTGTGTGCGTTGGTCTGTGCGTAATTTCCCAGGCTCTGGCCCCTTTATTTTAGGCCACCTCTGTGGCTGTGCATAATTAATTAAATATAAAATGCAAAAAACCTATTTTTGCTAATAATTATGCAGCACAAATGTCTATTTTTGACATAGGAAAAAAGGAAGGGAGTGACTTGAAGTAGACCATAAATAAATGGATTTATGTAAGACTTGGGGGATAACACTTATGGAATTATATAAGCAGTGAAGAACTCAATTTAATAAGGTGTAAAATAGAACAGAAATTTATTTATAATTTAGTTAATGCCTTTATTCCTTGTCAGGAGATTAATATCACTAGAGCCAAGACTTTGGACTTCGGAATGATCTGCTTTTGGCCTTCGTAATTGTTCATTTCCGTTCACAAAGAACCCCCTGCGATTAAGGCTATTCCTGGGCGAGTCCTGGGCTTGGTGGGCACCTGCCACTGGCCCATCAATTATGGCCGCATGCGAAGTTATAGCCCATTGGGTTATGCAAGACATCGGACATCGCCTCCGCACCCACATCAATTACCAGCGGAGCATTCAATCGCAGCGCGACGGCAATCACTCGGAGTAGGAGTAGAGTCCTTGCTCCGAGATTCCGATCCCCGAGCGAGAAGGACTCGCATGTCGCGGCCCTGTTAGCGGCCATAGAAATTAGCTTTATTAAAGATAAAGCGGCGACGCGACTCGGGTAACATTTCCTTTCGCGCCAAGGGGCCATTATGGCCGATTCCTCCTTGACTCGTTTTGCATTTCGAAAATGAACTGCAGAAAGTGGGTAAAAGTGGGTGAAAGTGGGTAGAGGGAAAGTAGGAGAGTGGAAGAGTGGAAGAGGTGCCGGCAAATAATGAATTTTTCCATATAAATCACTCGCGTCAATGGGCCGGGCCCATTGATATGATGGCGGCTTTGGGTTCGTGGCCAATGTGTAAACATTTCCGAGCGCCGCTTTGTTCCTGTCCAGGGGTCAAAAGGGTTGACCAGAGGACGAAGGGCCAAGGGTGCGTCGTAGGTGTGTTTAACGGTCATTTCTCGATGTCTTGCGATCGTTATCACCTCGCTTATTATTATTATTGTTATTGCTGCTATGCATAATTTTTGTCCGGCCTCCTTTGTTCTTATTGGAATTTATTACTTAATAAGGTTTTCTGGCTGGACGGGAAATGGCTTTCATTTCATCTTCTCCCTTTTTTTTAGGGTTACTCCCGGGGGCCGCCCACTCCTCGGGATTTTTACGAGCGCTCGCTCAGCAATATTTCCATCGCTTTTTGAATTTTTGAGAGTGACCTATAGGAGGAATCGGTTTGGCAAAATCTTGGCGCGGATAATAAAACTATAAAACTGCGGGGATTGGGCCATGGCGAGTTTCAGGGTTTTTATTAATTTTTATGGTCCGTTTTATTTGCGAATTTGTGCCATAAAACGGGTCAAGTATCTGACGGATACAAATTGGCAAACGTCCTGCCTGCCAGCCAGTGTCCTGCCTGCAGTTTTACGATCTCCAACCGCCGAAATAGTTGTGATTGAATTATGGATAAAGTGGATTGCTCAGCCGGCAATTTCATATGCGACCAAGTGTCGTAAAATCGCTGACCGAATTCATTAGATACGCACTTCGCCCGGCCCGCAGTTAATTAGCTTTCGGGGCTATCCCTGCAGGATAAGGCAGGACGAAGGAGGGGCCCTGGACTTATCCGAGGAGAACCCACTTTAGATTGCCAGCCACTGCCCAGATGTCAGACGACACACGCCGGGACAATCCGTCTCTGCATTTGTTTATCTTATAAATAAAACGCAGCCACAAAAGAAACACAGCATACAAGCAAAAAAAAAAAAAAAAAAAAAAATGGCAAAGTTTTGTCCGCCGAGGAGTGGGCGGGGGCCAAAGGGATCGGGGGGCAGCGGCACGTACGGCCAGCCAAAAGCCAAACGAAATGTTGTTTAAACTTTGCAAACAAGTTTGCCTGTTCGCCTTCTTTTCTTTCACTTTTTCTCTCTCTCTCTCTCTCTATCTCTCTCTCTCTGTGAATACCCTGCCAAAAGGATCTTTAATTTCTGGCCAGGATTTGCCATAAATATCAAGGGGATTACCCAAAAAATAAGTCATAGATGTCAAAGAGAACCTAGTTGATATAATAATAAATTCAAATGCATAACCACTGAGCTGATTTCAGATAAAGTATATTTAATGCTTCTGTTTTTACATAACTATAGTTTAACATTGAAAAGGCTTTAAAATATTTATAAAAAAAAATATTTTAGATATATTTTAAAGCCATTTCAATGTTAAAAAATAATATATATATTAATATGTACCTCTAACCTTTTTAAAATATTTTAAAGCCTTTTCAAAGTTAAAAAATAGTTATGTAAAGACAGAAGCATAAAATATACTAAGCACAGATAACACAAAAATTATAACATTATTATACACAATTATACATAAAAATTATTTGTATTATCTGTGTTGTTATTTGTGTCTATTAATGAGACCCAAATATATGTCTGAATTGAACTAAACACTATGTTTTAAAGGTTTATATTTAATTCTAAACGTTTTTGCCTAATTCCCACAGGAGATCTTATAAGTACTTCCCACTTAGAATTCCTTTCAGAGGAGTTCCCCCTTAAATATGACCCAAATATATGTCTGAATTGAACTAAACATTATGTTTTAAAGGTTTATATTTAATTCTAATTGTTTTTGCATAATTCCCACAGGAAATCTTATAAGTTCTTCCCATTAAGAATTCCTTTTAGAGGAGTTTCCCCTTAAATCTGATCCAAATATATGTCTGAATTGAACTAAACTCTATGTTTTAAAGGTTTATATTTAATTCCAATCGTTTTTGCATAATTCCCACAGGAGATCTTATAAGTACTTCCCATTTAAGAGCAGTTCCCCCTTAAATATGCCCCAAAACTATGATTATACCTCGCCCAAGCCATTGTCCCAGTTACTCCAGGAAGTAGTAGGGTATAGAGGGTCTTCGATACCCTTTATTTTGCACCTTTTTTTATCTTATTGTTGTCCCTGCATACACATGCACACGTACGTGTGGGCGACTTCGGTTCGCATTCCCTCATAGATAGCATTTGAAATTGAAAGCGAAATTGCCGTTGAGCATGTGTGACGACAGTGGAGTTCCGCCCGGAGGTGGGGGCGGACACCGAGTGATATATGAACTGGCAGGCGGCCACCTCCGGCTGCCCCCGAATCTCCTCTTGATTTCCACGATTTTTCCCGAATTTCCCCCACATCAGCAATGACATCGCCCATCGACAGAGCGGCAGCTTTTGGACCTTTTGGACAACAAAAAATGGTAAGTGACGCTTTCGATGCATATTCAAGGCGGACACATGCCAAGATCGAGTCGAGGGAAGTTTTGTGTGCACACGGGGGTGGGGGAGGGGGATTGGGGATTGGAGGATATCAAGGAATCCAGGATGCGGGAAAAGCTCGACAGCTGCTCCTTGGCCTGTGACGAATGTTGATGGCCCCGGCCGATAATGCCGTTTGTTTGTCTCCTTCTGCTTTTATTTTTTTTTTAACTTTTGAAATGAGAAAAGTTTTAGTGCGGCACCTGTTTTTAATATGATTGAGAGCAGATTTCAGCTTCCTTCGAAGGAAGACGGTCTAGTTCTCGGCGGCCAATTGTATTCCGATCAAAATATGGTGTGTTTTTAAGGAAGTTGGGAGGTTAAACCTCGAAGTAAATTGGGCAGATTATAGAAATAGAGCTTAAAAAATAACAATTATATCGTTCTCTATAATTTATTTATATTTATTTAGTTAGGGTTTCGGAAGAATTCCTGCCTGGGAAGTTCCTCTCTTGAGAACTAATCTGTGTTAGTTTAGGTGGTTTTATTATAATTTATAATTGCATTTTGTAGTAATTTTTAAAGTGGGAGTTAAGTAAAATCGTCTGAAATTTTATAGAAATAAGTTCTCTTGAAAATAAGTTAATTGAGAACAATATAAAGGACATACCTCGAGATAAGAATTGCAAATAGGAACAGAAACATAAAAAGAAAGTGTTGCCTGGTCCACTTTTTACAGACATAATATTTAAATGAAAGAATGACTAATCTAAGCCAGACTACTAACCATACTTCATAAACATTTCCTTTAATTTTTATATAAGGAGTAATTGAAAGCAGGAACACGTTCTCTCTTCGCTCAGAAAGTGTTGCCTACTTAGGCGGGCACTTGCAGGCCAGAATCGGAATTAGCCCCGTTTTAAGCGGCGGAGCCAAGCTGGTGGTGGCCATAAATTAGTCAGTCGGGCCCCGATGCGGAGATGGCGGTCCAGTTGGGACACACACACCCGCACACCCACTCAAGCACACACACACACACACACGAAGATAAAGCGAGCGAGCAAGTTAAAAAGGATAAATCGCTTGTGTTCATCGCTCTTCGCACATAATAAATGTATCTTTTACTTGCGCCGCATGAGGAGCGTAAGTAACTCCCACAGTGAAGCCGCCCAAGAAGCCACCCACTCACACTCACACAAACACAGGCACACACACAGGCACACACAGCAGGCACGGACACACAGACCATCTCATGTATGAGTTGTATATAAAGTTAACAGCATTTGGCTATCTTTTTGCAATTGATGTATTACACATAAAAGTTTTCAGCTCTCGCACACAGACTCACCCGAGCATCCATGTACTATATATTATCTATGCCCCCAGACCCCACACTTCCCCCCGTTCCCCCCACCCCCCTGTACCTCCTCTCCACCCCTCTGAGAGCGTGTGTGTGTGTGCAAGTCCAAGACATTCACGAGACCACGTCCGCAAACAAAACGCACGCATACCCTTACAAAACTGATACACGTATACGTGTGTCCCTTATGCCACTCAGCATGTGTGTGTGTGTGAGGGAATGGTCGAGCTTAGGGGGAGGGGGCGGAGGGAAGGGGGTGCTTTCGGGGCAAGACAGCAAAGGAATATTGTTAACCGACTACAAAATAAATACGAAAACTTTTAATGCCCCCGGCTGCCGAGGCAAACGTTGAAAAATGCTTTGCCTTCGTACACACTCACAAGGATACAGCACACATAGTACACACCCACTCACACACACACACACAGACAGACAAAGGACAGCTGGGACGGACACATGAACGTCTTCGGACTCATTGCCACTTGCAAAACCCAACTACATACAGACAGACCGACAGACAGACTTCAACTACACACGAACACTTTCAGGGGCTAAGAAGGGGGGTTGGGTTGGGTGGTCCTTTGCCGGCAGTCCTTATCCAGCTATCTCTCTCTCTTAGCCACCCCCTCGACGTGGGTGTGCGTGTAAGGACATATGCATGCGAACCCTTCGTCCTCTCACCCTCGCGGCCCCATAACTCATCTATCAATTTTCACGTACTTGGACCGCAGTTGCCCCTGCCCTGCCATGTCCTTCGTCCTTGCCCGCCCCCCGCCAGAGCCCAGAGCCCGGGCTCGGCGATTGTGATTGTGTGTGTGTGCTGGTGTTGTGTGTCTGGACCGAAGAAGAAGGCGTCTTATTGCCGAAATGTTGCCTTTTGCCATCTTCCCCGTGGGCCCAGAACACTCAATAGCGCACAGTGGTTGCAAAATCTCACAATATAGGTTAATTATAGCGATTGTTCACTAACATTAACTTTGAGCGGAACAATGGACCTGCTTTCGGTTTCATTGAATGAAGCTAATTAGGTTTTTAAAGCCCTTTTTACAATAGATCAACATTTATGAGTATCTCCTATTAAAAGCGGGTATGACAATGCCCAGTTTCCAGAAACCAATTATAATTCTTATTATTATTTAGCATAAAAATTTCATGGTGGTTATGGCCATAATTAAAATCAAATTCATTTGATTTGAATGTGAAATTCCTTGCAATAATGATGTTATATTTATTTACCAGATAATTGATTTTATTTATTAACTTTTGAGCTGGCTAATTTGCAACTTATTTAATTTTTGATGCAGATTCGTATAAATAGGGGTAAAGTAGGGCTTAACTATTAGATAATTTATCACTTTTCATTCCTTATAACTTTTTAAGACAAAAGGTAGTTTTATTAAGAGATTTCTTAAAAAGGCTTATAATATTTGAGAAATTTTATACACCTTTTATTATTTATAATATATTTATTTAGAGAATATATTTATTTCTGAAGATTTTCAACAATACTTTAAGAACTCTTTTATTTATGGCACTAAAAACTCGGTAAATTCAGTTTCTATTAATTCAAAGCTTTACAAAAAAGGAAGTTAATTTTGATCATTTTTCAATAACAGATTTTTATAAAATAATAAAATGAGTTAAGTTTACTTTTTATACTTTCAACTCCCCCTACTTCACCCCACTGTCCTTAGCGCCTGGTTTAAAACCGAACCCGACTCCTTGGGGTCCTGTGTACTTAAAGTTTTCTTCTCGACATCCGCACACACTCACTTACCCGCACAACTACACACACACACTCAGACTCACTCGGCACACACACACACATGCAGACACAATACAAGAACGGACCCAACAATGAAAGCTGACAGCCCCAAATGTCATTCTATCTTGGCGGTCATTAGAACGGAGTTCACAAGGTGAAGGAGGGGAAGAGAAGCGAAGGGTTAGGCCAGGACATGGGGCGGAAGGCAGGAGGCAGGCAGGAGGCAGGTTTGGTGAGCGATGTTCCCCCAGTCCCGCCACTTCGTCTTCGGCCAAGATTATCTCCTTTACTTTTGGTGGCAAGAAGTTTTTGCCTCGCCTTCCTTCCCCACAAGTTATCCTTGCTTCTTGGTCCTTGCTGCCACTGCTGCTCCTGCTGCTGCTTCTTCTTCGTTGTCTGTTCTATTCGATTCGGTTTTTTGGCTCGGTTCTGCATGAAGTATTTTACTCTTTTTCCATACACTCTCCGCTCGCCGCTCTCTCACACACACATTAAGTTGGGCCCATTGTTTTTCGTTGTCCTTGTTGCCTCATGCAACTAAACACACTCACACACACACTCGCACATAAGGGTATGCTGTGTGTATGTGTGTGTTTGCTATTGATGCGGCTAGTTTGATGTATTACCCCAAAAAACGAAATGTCTGTATCGCTTATGCGGGGCTCTACGGCCCATGGAACGGAATAGAAATGGGCATTTTGGCATTTCGATTTAGTGGCTCACACACACACACACTCGCCCATGTATGAAGCGAGACAAACGATGATTACGCCATCGCCTGCTCTCGCTCTGGCACACACACACACACACACACACTCTCTCTATCTCTCTGTGGTGCCGTCTCTTTCCCCGGCCTGTTCCCGTCTCTCTCATGCGGGCCTTTTTATGGGCATTTTGTATAATACATCATCGACAAACATGTTTGCAAAGTGTGTACGAATATTATATGGGAATCCAAGTTGTTGCTGTTGCTGCAAGGATATGGCCCCCTAGTTGTTGCTGCTATTTTCGGTGCTTTTTGTTGCTTTTTGCGCCGCACGCTTTCGCTCTCGTGCCCGGCTGGGGGCCCGGCGGGAGAAGGGAAGGGGGTCAGCGGCTGGGCTGGGCGCTCGTCGGAACAATTGCAAGGACATGTGCGATGGATGCTGACGTTGACGCCAATGGTGTCGGTAATGGGAATGGCAATGGGCAGCGGGCAACGGGCCAGGGGCAAGGGGCAATGGGCGAGAGAGAATGCTTAGGCCCAGGCCGAGGGGGGGGGGGG